>VNKF01012821.1:0-37039 GCA_008044355.1 Drosophila lacteicornis
TCATAGTGCTCATCAAAGTCATAACCAAATATCGAGGGACCTATTTCCTTCCAGGCCTTTATTTATGCAAATGTTTAATATTGCCCAAATCCCTTATCATTGAATTGGCCTCTACCAATTTAATTATTATAACTTTATCTGCTCTTCTAAACGCCTGGACTGGGCTTTTGAAAACATTATTGTGTTTGGCGGGATCTATATTTTTGAATTGTGTGAAGAAACAGTAAGAGAGAGTGAGATGCCAACAGTTGAGAACAGGTCGTTTTATTAAATTTTTTATTCTCCCCCTCCCCCCGTTCTGGAAATACCGAAAGTCTCCCTTCGCGCCACCTGGTATTTTTCTGGTATGTTTCTGGTATTTCGTTCGTTCGTCTGCGTACCGGCCTTTAAAACAGCGCTGCCGAACACCGTTTCCCGACTATTCACCTCTCGCTCTCTCTCACTGCTTAGAAACGCTGTTCGCGTGTCTGAGTACTAGGCTTTAAGCGTAAGGCTACCGATAGTTGCAAAAGGTGGCAGCTCTGCAAATCAGCTGTGCCTTCCCTTTTGGCGGGAACTTTGCACTTGGCGAAATTTTGTTTACAATTTTGTTGACTTTCTGGCGGAGCTTAAGAGGTTTCCCAGGATGGATCAGTATCCCGACGAGAACGAGGAGTTCGAGCTGCAATACCAAGATGAATTGGAGCTGCTGGACGATGTGCCGCACGAGTTTGACGCCTACGAAGGTCCGAGCACCTCGAAGCAAGCAGCGCAAAAGCAGAAGGAAAACCGAGCTCCCGTGGGAGTAAGAGATGCCTCCAACTCCACTCTGGGCTCGCCCCAGCTGTCGCAGATTACATTTGGAGCGAGCCAGTTGGAGGAGGTGGACGAAGGAGGAGGCAGCAGCGGCGGTGGTGGCGGCCATGTCAATAGGCGACTTTTCGGCACGCCAAAAGGTCCGCCGGTGGGGAGGGGCTGCTCCACACCCTTCCAGCGTATGCCGGCCATACAGGAGCTGGATAACACCCAGCTGACCAGCAGGGGATTCGATCAGGAGCCGCTGCTCAATGCCGCCGCCAATCAGCTTCAGGATCTGGGCCTCAAGAATGCCAACAAGCGGCGCCTGGAACGAGATCTCTTCGGTGACATCGACGACCTTTTCCACGAGTCCTACGAGGATCCCATGGTGAAGAAGGCCCGGACCGAGGAGCAAAGAGATAACGAGGCCATCGACAAGATCCTGGAATTGCGGCGAAAAATGCGCGAATCCACCAAAACGCTGCGAAAGGACGATGCGAGTCGCCTTCAGGCATTGCATGACTTCAAGATGCGTAACCTCTCCTACGAGATCCCCAACTGGCCCTTTTTGCCCGTTCAACGGAGCGATCTGGAGCGGATCTATGTGCGATTCCATTCCGAGGACTACGAACAGCGGCAGATGGATCTGGTCAGTGTCAGGGGCGAGGGAGTGGTGGACAGTCTACTGGGCGAGGCCAAGGAGAAGATATGGCAGGAGGCCAGGGAAATGGTAAGTCATGGTCAGTAAATTCCATGGAAGTCCTTAAAAATCTCTGCTCCCGCAGGTTCGTCTACGCTCAGCTCCCGATACCGACTCCGAGCCAAATATAACCATTGTGTCAGCCGCTGGCAACACGGAGACTGGACGCCTTTGGGTGGACAAGTACAAGCCAAGGAAATACATTGACCTGCTGTCCGATGAGATGACCAATCGGAGTCTGCTTTACTGGCTAAAGATGTGGGATAAGGTGGTGTTTGGCAAGGCCTTTCACAGCAAGCAGGAACAGGTGCAGGCCGAGGGAGGCGCCGGAGGAGGAGGAGCTAGTAACCAGCTAAATAGCTTCAATAAGCGCACAGGAAAGTTCGAATCGAATGGGGGATGGCGGCAAAGGAAATCACGCCAGGCTTTAAATACCAATGTGGATGCCATGGGTAGACCCATGCAAAAGGTGGCCCTGCTATGTGGTCCCCCTGGCCTGGGTAAAACCACATTGGCCCACACGATTGCCCGGCATGCGGGCTATAACGTTCGCGAGATCAACGCCTCCGACGATCGCAGTCCCGAGGCCTTCAAGCTGGCCCTGGAGAATGGCACACAGATGTCATCGGTGTTGAACCAGGACAAGCGACCCAATTGCATTGTTTTGGGTAAGTAAAAAAATAATTGTAAATACCTCATTTTGTATTACACGGTATGTGACCATGTAGTGACCAGTTGGTATAATGTTTTCGATAATAGTCCTAACGCATAGAACTAAGCTAGATTTTTAAGAAAAGAATAGACGATCACCTTTTGGTTTGGCAAAAAAGAGCGATCGACACGTTTCGGATCGAGAAAAAGGAATAGTTATACAAATAAATGCAATCCGGCGTTATTATTTTAAAATAAAAGCCTGGGAGTTTACATAATTAAGAAATTCTTTTAAATACTATTTCCTCTTCTAATATAGATGAAATCGATGGCGCTCCGCGCCAGTCCATAGAATACCTAGTCAAGTTTGTCAACGATGGCATTTTCAACAAGGTTAAAGCCAAGGGAGCCAAGGCCGAGCACAATATCCTGAAGCGTCCCATCATTTGCATTTGCAACGATGTCTACGATCCTGCGCTGCGTCCCTTGAGACAAGTGGCCTTTGTTGTTACCTTTCCGCCCATTGATGCAGCGCGCTTGGCGGAAAGGTGGGTTAAATTAATTTAAATATTATGCGAATTATAAATATTAGTAATAATGAATTACAGATTAGTGAAGATTGCCCAGAGAGAGCAGCTGAAGACGGATTTCGGTTCACTGATTGCCTTGGCGGAGAAATCGGGCAATGATGTTCGGAGCTGTATTTCGTCCATGCAGTTTTTTAAGTAATTAAAAAGAATATTTTATTTAGTAATAATTAACTGACATTAATACTCGTATGTACATATTAGTGCCCAGAAGCACAGTCTCACCCTGCAGGATGTGCTTAACAATAATTTGGGCCAAAAGGACCGACACCAAGGCCTTTTCGAGGTTTGGGATGGCATTTTCCGGGTATGTTTTTCACTTATTTATTATTTTTAAGGATGTATTATTATTTTGTAATGTTTTTTAATGGTTTCTTGCAGATAAAACGTCCCCGAAAAACTTTACAAACAGATTCAAGCAATGCCGATGAACCCGTTCAGGTCACCATGACGAATATGTCGGTAACTACGAGAGTGCGCAATGTCTTGGATGTTGTGCACTCCAGTGGGGATTACGAGAGGTAAGCAGCAGGGATATTCAAGCTTTCCTTCTTGTTCTAATCGATTAATAATATTTTCATCCCCCTTGCAGACTCACCCAAGGTGTCTATGAGAACTATTTGCAGCAGAAGATGCCCGATCCGAATTTTACGGGCATATGTGAGGCTCTCAAATGGTTCTGCTTCACGGATACAGTGCAACATCAGATTGGCAGACAGCAGAACTACAGTGTGTATCCGTATCTGCAGTATGGCTTTGTCGTTTGGCACTTGCTGTTTGCAACGTTGGCCTGGCCGAAAATTGCATTTCCCACGCGTGGCTTTGAGGTGAGTTTGGTGCTTTTGAGAGAAATGAACGAAACATTATTTCTATTCATCGCCGAGCCGAGGCCTTCGTCTTCCTTTGAGGGCATCTCATGATTTATGCAGGTGTCATTAGCTGGGGCAAACATACCCCGGCCAGGGCCCTGTGGAAAGTGCATAATCAACAGAATCAAGCCATGTAATTTCCTCTCAAATGCAATCACAAGATTAATGAGACTCCTGCATAGATTCCGCAGCTGTTTACCCAAAAGCGAATACACGTTTTTTCCCCTCTTCCAGTTCCAACAGAAGAGCACCAACCAAAGGAATATCTTTCAAGCGATGCGCAAAGGTGTCACCACCTCGGCATTTGGTGTGGGTCAGGGCAGGATTCTGCTGCTCGATACGGTGCCGTTGCTGAAGAGGATTCTATCGCCACAATTGCGCTCGGTGGCGGTGCAGTTGTTGTCACCCAAGTAAGGCTTAGTTTCTATATAAATTTCTATGATTTTTAACGGTTTTTTAATTGTTTAGGGAGCAGCAAGACTTGCGTCACACCATCGAGGTAATGGTTGATCTCGGCCTGACATTTGTTCAGGTTAAAAATATGGAAGGACACTATGTCTTCCAAACGGAGCCAGATTTGGATGCACTGAGTGCATTTCCGGGTGAGTTATAATATTAATAAAAATATAATAAGAATAAATGCGACTTTAGAAGCTTGAAAGGAATATAAAATAACTGGGATCAATCCCTAATTATTTTTTAAGGTCTTGTTTTTGTGTTTTTAATATTAAAACTTATTCACAATGCATATTTTCATAAACAAACGCATTCTATTAATTTCTCCCCATCAGGCTATCCTGGTCTCACGCTTCCCTACTTCAGTCGCCAGCTCATAGCTCGCGAGGTGGACCTGGAACGCATACGGCGAGCTGCCCCCAAAGGCGGAGCACCATCAGCTCCGGCTCCAGCTGCTGCCAGGAAGAAACCTTCAGACGCCGCCCAGCTGCCCAATCATTTGCAGACACTCAAACCGAAACCCATTTCATCGGCGTCTAATGTGCGCAGTGCAGCGCCCAAGCAGCAGGTGAGCAACAAAGGAAATGCAAGGATTTGCATGCCTTGCATTTACTTAGCAGAGCAATTTATTTGCAAATTTTTCGTAACATCAAAATCCAAGCAAAAAAGAAATGCGCATATGCTTGCGACCGGCACTTTTTACTCTGAACTTCATCCCCTAAAAATTTACCATCTTGGCTTTCTTTCGCTGGCCAAATCCTTGGAAAGCTAATAACCCATAAGGGGATTCCACGGAGGGTATTGTCATTGGGGTCGTTAGGTCGGGATCAACGCAAACGAACATTTATTGCGTATCTTAAGCGAAAGCGAAGGATAACTTTATTGACTGTTACTTTGCCAAGTACTTTTCGGTTCTTTTTCATTTCTTTATGTCCTGGAAAAAGTATTTTATTAATTCAATTTAATTTAAATTTATTTATAGCATTTTCTCTTTGAATTTGTGACTTAAATATTAATTTTTTTTCAGCTTACCAAAGACTTTTTTGGTCGAATTACTCACAAAACAGCTTCTCAAACTCTTAAAGATGAAGGCAAGTCTAATAAATCCATTTTTTTTTTAGTTTTTGTTAATTTTAAATGATCTTTGTTATAGGAAAAACCGATGCCATTGTTAAGAGCCCAATTTGGTATCGCTATAAGGAGGGGTTCAACAATGCCGTCCGCAAGGATGTTCACCTACACGAGCTGCTCTAGAATTAATTAGTTACCTTAGGTTCTTAACTTTATTTATTAAAATTATAATAAAAAGTATAATTTAAAAAAGAAATATTTTGTTTAGAAAAAAAAAATTAATTAAAATATATTAAACCAGTTGTAAACAAATAAATTACCCAAGATATTTATAAATTGCATAGTTTAAATGTATTTACATTAAAAAAAAAAAACATTTAAAAACTTGAATTATTTATAAACAGTTTATTAATAACCGAACATCATTTGAAAGTATTTAAGTAAGTTCTTTTAAATTATTTTTCGACTCTAAAATAAGCAGTTATAATTTTAACTTTTTAAAGTAAGTATATTTAAATTCGATCTTTTTTTTATTGTTCAATTTTTCTTATCGCAGTGCCTTCTTTATTTCATTAAATATTTTATCCCGTCTGTAAAACATGGATCTCAATTTTCTTTACAGTTATCTATTTTTTCAAAATAAACTATTAATTGTAGGGCTTAATTATGGCATTTGCTTATCTTATCTCCGAGTTTGATTCATCTCCCATGACGATTGCTCGCCTTATCGCCTCTATTGTTGAGGCTTGCGATAGGGTTTGAGCTCGCTCCTCGGATCGCCACCGCTTCGCTCACTCAGTTGCCCGCCGCCCGTCCAGATGCCACGACCTGAGCTATCATCGCCGCCGCTGTTGGTGGTGCTGTTGTCACTGATCCTCCTCCTCCAGCACCAAAATCAAATAACAGATGCCCGAAGCGTGCGCTCTGGAATGCATTCGATTCCGGGTGAGTAGAGAGTAGCCTAAAAGTCTGGGCTTTGGGTGTCACAAAAGTTGTTTGTAAAAAAGAGAGAGATATTTTAGGGTTTTATTTTTACAAGAAAGGTAACGGAAATAATGTAAAATATTACATGTTAAGTAGTTAATATTATTATTAAATAACAATATTAATATTAACTTTATTACCAGCTATTTGCCATCAGCCGCCGCCACGTTCCGAGGGGATTTGCACCATCGAAATCGAGGGCTACTACTACGATCCGGCCGCCCTGGACTGCCTCCAGTATTCCGTGGGAGCCTGCCGCCTGACCGCTGGCCAGAGTTTCGGCAGCCAGATGGACTGCGTTAGGACCTGTATCTCCGGCGAGCGGCAATACAGTCACTCGTATGTGAACTAAACAAATTCAAATAAATATGTGAATGGATGTAGAATATGAGTGGTTTCAATTTACACTCGACTCGGTCTGCGGTCTGCGTCTGGCCTAAGCCGCGGCAAACAAATTGCGTTGGAGCTCGTCCTAATCTCGGTTTGCATGTCAATCATCCGTCCATCCGCCCTCGTTGACCTGTGACGTAATTGTTATTCTTTTGTCGCACTATCGAAACGTGCGCGCAAATCTGTGATTATTGGCTGGAATATAAACTAACTTAGTTGAACATTGAAGCGAGCCAAACACTCTGGCGTAATCGGAATGGTGCTCTATAAGGGAAGAGTCCCTTAGGCTAGTTACACAGCTTGATTGAACTGGGGATAAGTTGATATAATTTATATAAATTAAAATACATTTTTTAATACATATATATTATAAGCACTTTAGTGGCTTAGCTCAATTTTAAGCCTTTTAAATGATATTCTTACGATTTGTGTGGGCGGTAAAAGGCCTGGTAAAATTAAAAAAAAAAATACAAGCTGTGGGCAACCAATTAGAAAGTTGTCTCCAATTTTCGTAGCAGTTCTAGCACCTTTTGCAGATAGACGGACAAACGGATAGACGAACTTGCTCTATGTGAATAGAGTCGAAAAATAAAACCTACATAATGTAAAGGAATATGCCCTAAGACCTCATGTATAATTTCAATTTCAATTCATTGAAACATATGTTGTGAGTTCGATTAGCTTTATATTTGTTGTAATTGTTTTTGCTGAGGGCATTCGCTGTTCGTTGCGTATACGTCACGGTGGCCTTATCAACGCGACGAATGCAAGCTCCCTCTCATTTGGTGGCGGCCTTCTGCAACAGGCACTCGCCAGATTTAGCCGGAATATCGGACGAGGAGAGCCCAGCTCCAGCCGGAGCATCTTCATCATCAACGATTCCACAAGCGAAATCACTGTGAGACTCCAGCTGGCTCGAGATTTCGATGTCGCTGCTGTTTTAAAGTCTTATCAGTTTATTACTGAGCATTTATTTGGAATATTTCAAGAAATTAATATAAGGGGGTGCCCCAGAAATCATTAGAGTTTTGAAATAACTTTAAAAGGTGCCTAAAAGTATGCAATAATATATGTTTGAGGCACAACATTCAGTGACATTTTTTAGACACTTTTTTTTAGATAGATATAAAAGTCGAAGTAAAGAAATAATTATTAATATCATTCCCCAAAAATTAAGTGCATACGAATCTTTTTAATGTATTAATAGTATGAGAGAAGGTTGAAGAATAAAAAATATTTTCTTTACATTCCAACAAATCTCCTTTTATTTTTCGAGCATTTTGAGGTTTTTTTTTGCTCTAAAAAGGCAACAAAGCTATATTTTGCCTAACAGATTATTATTCCTAATATCTTTATATACCAATATTTCACCTATATTTTTTTCTCAGTGTCGATTTGAGTTCTCTCTGCAAAATCCGAATCAGCAGCAGCGCTGTCGTCGGCCGAGAGGCAACTAATCGGCCTGATTACACACATAGAGTTCCTTTTGTTCGAGGTTTCGAGTCGAGTTCGCGACTCGACATTTAGTCAGTGACTACCAAGTGTGCGGTGAACAAATTCCCTGGCTTTTCGGGCTTTCTTTACACTTGATTTTTCGGCCACCAAAAAATATTTAAAATATATATGTAGTATGCCAAGAACTGGCGACAGCCAAAGTCCAGCGAAGGGAGAACAACGTCTACAATCTACAACACCGAATCGAAGAAGCTGCAACAAATCATTTCGGCTTTTGGCTCTTGCACCGCCGATGAACTTTGGCGGGTATAAAGAACTCATAAAATTCAAAGAATTAATAAGAAGTACAAAGAAAAGCAGACAGCAGCAGATCGGCCGATCATCCATATACTAGACTCTGCGAAATCGGACACATTCCGTGTACTGCCTCTTCTATATATGGCGACGAGCGGCTGCTGCGCACTTGCGATTGTCCTGAACCAGATTGACATCATCATCATCATCGGTGCCAGGGAGAAGAGCACAACGGCAATACAAAGCTGACCAACTGAAGAAACGGTTCTCCATCTACCAGGAACTCCCTTTATAACTCCCAAGAAGTAGCGAAAGTATTTCCAGCCAAAATGTCGGCCCAATATCAGTTGAGAATAACTGTTTTGCTTTGTGTGATTCTGGCCATGATCCAGGAGAAACAAGTGCCCGTTGAGGCCACAGTGCGTGAGTATTAAATTGATTATTATTGGGAAATATAGGAGAATCTCTCATGAAAGTTATTTCCTTTTGGAATCCTAACCCAAATAGTGCTGATTAATATTGTATTTGTATTAAATAAAGTTTACTCTTATATTTGCATAACTAAATTTCTTTTGGATATTTGTCAACATGATATGTGATATAATTTCCTTTCAAAATAACATTGTTGATGATTTTAAGACTATTATTACTATAATTCCAAGATATTTAACATCTTCTATTTCGATATCTTATTACCTCCAATTCTCTTAAGTTTATGGTGAAGCTAATTATTTCATATTTATTTAGTTATTGTGTAAACTCGTAAACAAAGTTATATATAAATGCGACGTTAATTGTAAATGTAAATGTATATATAGTAGATACATATATACATATTATAAAATTTATAGGTTTTCTTTTGCCAATTTTCAGAGTCTGGAAATACCAACAGTTATTATAAGGAAATCATATTTTTTTAATTTACATTTTCTATTTCAGCAGAATCAAGGTTCTTCTTTAAATAAATATTAAGCTGTTATAGCTGAAAAGACCTTGACAGATAAATTTTGTATTTTAAAGAGAATATTGATTCTACTGAAATAAAAAATTTAAATTGCAAAATATATGATTTCTTTTTAATAACACTGAAAAATGACGAAAGAAAACCTATTCCATTTAAATATAAACATCTTCCAAGATACTTGAATACGGCAGTTACGCAGTTCTGCGTAATTTCGCTATACGGTCGCTATTTTCAAGCACGTTTTCAATTTACGGCCTAGAATGTTTCAATATAACAGAAAAATAACTTTATTTCGATGCCGATATATTCATTTTACGGCTTTTCGTTTTGCGGCCAAGTTTCATGCAACGTCTCCAGGCCGTAAAGCGAGGTTTGGGTTATATTAATTATAATATTATTTCTGAAAATCAATATTTAAAATTCTTGTTTTTATCCAGGTGACCTCTGCCAGTCGGTGCCGAGCACAACCAATGGCATTTGTATGCCCACGACTGTGAATATCTACTTCGATCCGGAGACGCAGCGATGTCGGTACATAGGCTGCAGCAACAAGAGGCACTTCCAGAGCCTCGAGGACTGCGACAAGATCTGCAATAATGCTCGACACGTGAAGCGACGCAATCGAACAAAGGCCAATGAAACCACGCATTGAGAATAAATTCATAATCATAATATATATAAAATAGAAACAAAAAGAGGACTTTGTTGTTCATTAACCGAGGGTGTGCTTTATTCAGCTGCGACTGAATATTAAATGTTGATCATTTAGGTCTAAAGTATATTGAAAGCAATGATTTAAGTTTCGTTAAGTATTTTAAGCAAAAATTAGGAATTTGTTCTTGAAATGAGCTTGCTTGGATTTTTATAATTCTTCCAGCTTGTTAGTAAAGATATTTGGCCAAGCTTAAAGTACATTTTAAATATCCTCCAAGTACTTACACTGACAACATGCTAGAAATTAATTAGATGTCTGTATTATTTTTTATCTTTAATGTTCAGAACTTTTTTCTCAGCTTACTATTCTTTTCTTGTCTTAAATATATTTTTTTCAACTTTAAAAACTATTCTTAAATAAAACTAATGAACGTTCGTAGCAGCTATGTTAAATATCTTTAGAATCCTTGAACCTTTACTCATTTTTTGAATTTTCCGAGCTCGAAACTAAGATTTGATTGCAGTTCTAAAGATAATAATTATAAGCAAAATTGCATAAGATTTGATTGCAGTTCTAAAGATAATAATAATAAGCAAAATTGCATAAAAATTGTCTGGAATATATTAATCATTTAATTACGATTGGGGGAAAATTATAAAAACAAATGAGTACACTTCTGTTTACATTTTCAAATATCGCGACAGTTGAACTCGCACTCGGCTTTGGTGGTGAAGCGGTTATCGTTGCCGCCACATCCGCCGTAGATGAAGGGCTCGCAGTGGCGCTTGAGGGGATTGTAGGCGAAGCTCTCCACATAACCGAAGCACCGACCACTGATTGTCGGCTGAAGGCACAATTTTACTGAAATTAAAATCACTTACTAGTTCATAATAAATATTAAAGATTTACTCAGAGAAATACCTCTCTTGGAGGCAGCGCCCGATGGGTGAGGAATCATTAGCAGCAGCAGCAGCAGCAGCAGAATAAGGTCCAAGAGCAGGAACCACTGCCTGGTAGGCGCCGGCATCATGGCATCTGAAGGGGAGTCCAACTGTTAGTCATCCACCTGCTTCACCTGCCCGATCAATCGACCGTCACGTTCTTGGGCTAACAACTCACTGAGCCGGCGATGGCTCTTTGTCTCTCTCTTTCTGGGCAGTGATTTCTGTGTTTACAAATGCCTTCAAATGCTCAGAAATACTCGTTTTATGTTTTGAGTTTTTTGCCAATATTCAACATTGACCAAGTTAGCAGCCTTGTGGCTTATAACTTGGGCCAAAACAACTAGCCAACTACCCAATAAATAATTTACACTTTTTCTAGTTAGCTGGAAGTTAATTATTTAAATATTTTGAATAGTTTCTTATTTGAGAATTTTATAAAGAGTCATCCAATAATACTATTGGTTTGTAAAACTCTTTAGATTAATAAATATTATGCAATGAATTTAGGCATTACTATATAGAGAGAATTATGGCATCCGGAAATTGAGAATACGCGTTCTCAAATACGTACTATTCTCATTTTGAGAAAGAATTTTTACAAAAATTTTACTTAAAGTATTTTTTCCTTACTTAGAGACCAAAAACAAAATGTATACAAAAGTACTTACACCAAAATTGAGAACAAATTTTCTTGAATTGAAATGGTTTTATCTGTAAATTGAATACTTCTGTACTCAAGTTTAAAGAGAAGGGGTTAGATTTATTTACATATCCAAAAGTAGAGAGCACAACGTCACACGGCACAAGCTGCTTGCGAAAAGCGTAGCTCCCGATCGTCCGAGCATACCCTGCAATCGCTCTCTTATAACAAACACCGCTCGCGGAGATGACGTAAAAAGCACTTGGCAGAAGGCAACAACAACAAAAAACATGTTCCGCATATCAATGACAACAAAAACAACGAGGCAGCCGCTCTGCCAATACTTAAAATCAAGTACCAAGTGCGAGTGTTAGTGGGTCGTGTGTGTGTGAATTGACGATCAACAAGCATTGTGATTTAAATTTCAATTTCAGTTTCAGTTTCGCTTTCAACGAAGCTAGAATATCTAGATTTTATGTAATATAATTAATAGATTATACATCCTGAATTTATGTTAATTATATTGATACTTATATAACTTTATTAATATGATTAAAGTTAATTTCAAAGAAACTCGATGGAAAAATAATATGTAGATAGTTTTTAAATATTTTGTTTAATTCTAGTTTTTTTCAAAACAAGGATTAGGCATTGAATATCTCTCTGAGAGCCCGACAACGAGAGTTGAAAAAAAACTACCCTTAAAAACACAGACATAAGCCAGAGTAAATATGCAAGCAAAAAAGGAAAGGCGTACGCATTGCCATGTAAGTTTTGTTTTTGTAAGTCTAAGAGAGCGGCAACGATGTGTAGGTTTTGTTCTTGTACCTCTGAGCGAGCGGCATTTTGCCCGAAGCACTCTCTCAGGTTAGTTTAAGTTATTAATGTATTTCCCATAATTCATTTGACCAAGTTAGTAAATTTCTCGATACTCATGTAAGTTTTGCTCAACTGCAATCCCCTCTGCCCGTCACTAAGTTTAGTAATTAAACGCAGCTGAAAAGCAAGGGACAATTAACGTCTGGCGCTCAATTATTTCAAGCAAATTAAACAGTTAACTGAATTGTCACCCCGCAAGCACACACAGCGACACATCTGGCACACCTGACACATTTTGGCCATTCAATGGAGCCCGAAACATTCGACCCTCACATGTGTGTGTGGGTGTGTGCTGTGAGAGCTAATGAATAAATAGCGAACGGCCCTTTGGATGATAGCCGTCCCCTCAAGTTCCTCGGCATCGGCATCGGAATCGGAATTATACCATCGCCATCATCGTTACATCATCATCGCTGGGCGATAATTCAATTTGCACTATGAGTCCGACACCTGGACATCGTTTCTTGACTTGGCCGGAGCCCTAATGTGGCTCTCTAATTACAGACCTTTCCCCAACTCATCCCGACCAATGCAATTTTAATGAGAGCCCCACACACACACAAGGTTGTGCTTAGTAATAATAATAATACCTGTCTCCTGGCCTTTGCTGTGCAAAATTGTTGCAGTTTATCCATGGAAGCCAGAAATTCAAGGAAATCAAAATAAAGTTCAATTTAATATTGTCTTTGAATTTTTGTGCAGGAAATATTTTTGTATTAAACTAAACATTTTATTCCTTGCACTTCACCTCAACGAAGGTATTTTTAATAAGAAAAAAGTCTTGAAGATCTGCTGCATTAATATTTATTATTATTATTCATTTATTTTTATTTCTTTCATTTATTTTTGGTTTATATTTTCATAGTTTTTATTTGAATATTATTCCAGACAATGCAGGAGGCATGATTGCTCGTAGTGGTAAAAATTTTCCTGCGCTTTACATCCAAGTACTTTAACGCATTTGTTTGTTCTTAAATATTAAGTGTAGTCCCTGGAAATAGCTTCACAATATTCTTGATAAAGGGGTGGTCTTTCGCAGCCATCAATAAATTAATAAAAAAAAATTATTTAAAAATTAAGCACGAAAATTCATGATACCATTTGCTTAGTGCCGACTAAGTACTGACAATGTATAAGAATATTCTAGAAAGTATAGAAAATGTATTTAATGTGTGCAGCTAATAAAATTAAAGCTGAACATCAGCGTTGCATCCGTGCCACCATGCTCACCATGCTTTAAGCCCAGGATTGGGACCATAATACCATTAGCCAAGGAAATAATTTAATTTTCATTTTTTAAGAAATTGGGCCTGCATCAATGCTCTCAATAAATAAGTTAAAACCTTAAGTATAAACGGTTTTTAATTTTAAGCTGTTAGAAAAAATTAAATGTATGTTGGATCTTGCTTTGGTTAATTTAACTTGTTCCAGTTTTTAAAGCATTCTAAAGTTCTCTTGAAAAATTAATAAATAAAAATAATAGGTTCAGGCTGCTTAGATTATATTTACAGAAATTATTCCAGACATTGGCACTTGGTTCAACTTCGGCAAGTTTCGTGCCGAACAGGCCTCGGGGACACTGAGGTGAGCAGCTCTGATTTTAACTAAATATAATAATCATAAAAAAAATTACTACAAATTATGTAATTTATCGGTGATGTTTTCAATATGGAATATTTTTATATATGCCATTGTCACACGTAGCCACACAAAGATCTTTAGTCTTGAAGTTATTGCTGTTGTCACCGCAACCACCATAAATAAATTCCAAGCATTTACCTAAATGGGGAAAAAACTGAAGCGGCGAAGAGACGTATATCAATTGCCGGCTTTAGCATGCCTTAAGTAGCATTTTGCTAAAATGAAAGTATATCTGCACTTTATGCAAAATATTCACATATATGGGATATACTGGACTTACGGTGCATATCTCCGCCAACAAGATCAATTAGGAAAATATGTAATAAAAACAGTGCCACAGACATCATCTCTCTGCTGTGTCCCAGCTGAAATCAATTCGTTGCGACTGAATAATTTAACACCCAGTAGTAATGTAGTTTATGCAATATTTCCCTTTACTTCATACGGAACATTTATAATTACTATGCACACTTGTCGTCGCAAAGTTCCATGGTCTCAAAATTATTTTCGTTGCCTCCACAGCCGCCATACAAAACGCCCTTACAGGTATTTAAACTAGGATAATAAGTAAAGCGAGGTATATGGGACGAACACTCGCCCCTAACAGCAGGTTTAAGTCCACAAATGGCTAAAAAGTGAATACACAAAAGAACCATTTTCCTCAAATCGCTCTAGTTTTTTAACTTTATACCAAAGAGATTGGCCAGCAAGTAACTTAAAAGTAGATTTGCAAAGAGTATAAATTCTTAAACAAATCGAATTAATACCAAATCCGTGACTAATTTTAGAAAATAATTTAATGGACTTCATTTCGAACGTTTTCCTTTTATTATTTCATGTAAATATAAACGATTTTATATATAAAGAAAAAAATACATAGGTAGAAAATATTTAATAATAGTTAAGCTCAGTGTTTGGCTTTCTTGAGCCACTAACAAGGCCTACTAGGACAGTTATTATATGAAAATAGTTTCAAACTCTAAAAAAAATATAACATATGCTTCAGTTTGTCAGCAGTTTGTTAAAAAATCAATGGTGTCAAATCAATGCGATTCAGTAGATCATTTTGGTACATATTCTGAGTTCTGAGATATAAGTCGTGACTTGGATTTGATTATTGCAGCTCAATTGGTTCGTAATGTGTGCTCTCACTGACATATTTGTCCAGTACTTTGCTTTAGGCAGATCCAATGACTTTGTATATTGAGATAATTAATCTCGCGGATACGCTCAACTCGTCGTATGCGCAATTTGAGTTAAAAAACTCGCACATGGATGAGCAGAGAGAGATAGCGAGAGAGAGCCTTTAATCATTAAGCTTAGCTTACACTAGTTTACAATAAAAATGCTTCAAGCCTGTTGATGCGAAATTCTGGTAGAGTTGGGCCCTCAGATTACGAAAAGTCATTTAAATTTCAATCTATGGATACATTTTTTAAAAGATTTTTTTTAAGTTTTACACTAAAAATATCTTCCGACTTTTTGTGTTTTATTTTATACCTGGAGTTGTAAACAACCAATTTAGCCAACCGATGTGTGTTGCTTAGCTTAATTTCCATTCTAAAGCTCGGTAGAAAAATATAAAAATAAAATTATAGGCTCATACTGCTTAGACTATGTTTACAGAAATGATTCCAGACCCTTGTCCTCAAATTATGTCTATAACTAAGCCGTACCACCTAGTCCTCACGGGCATGAACAGCACTCGGGGGCACTTAGGTGCCCCTTTTTGCTGGCAGCATACCAAAATAATGTTTAGAATATTAACTACAATTTATAATTAATCGGTGATGTTTTCAATATGGAATCTTTTCACCTATGCCATGCACACTTGTAGCCACACAAAATTCTTTGATCTTGAAGTTATTGCTGTTGTCACCGCAGCCACCATAAATAAATTCCAAGCAATTACCAAATTGGGGAAAAAAACTGAAGCGGCGCAGAGACGTACATATAGCAATTGCCGGCTTCAGAAGGCCTCAAGTAACATTTTGCTAAAATGGAAGAATATCTGCACTTTATTGAAAATATTCAGATATATGGTTGTACTGGACTTACGGTGTACAACAACAAGATTAATTAGGAAAATAAGTAACAAAAATAGTGCAACACACTTCATCTTCTGTGAAGCTTTATGATACAAAATCAAAGTTATCCCTAAGCTGAAATCAATTCGTTTTGACTGAATAATTTAACACCAAGTACTAATGAATGTACGCAATACATTTCTTTAATTCGTGCGAAATATTTAACACGTATTAACACGTATGCGAAATATTTTCCCTGAAACCGATTTCTGGTGCCACCACAGCCACCCTGGTACCGCTTACAGGTATTTAAACTAGGAAAATAAGAATAGCTAAACATAGATTCCTCATCATAAGAACGTTTCAAGCAAGGACCCCCAAAAGGATTATCTCCACAAATTGTTGAGAAGTGTATAATTATTAAATGTTTTATAGAACACCAGTATGTGGGACTTACGATCCTTCAACGACCCTCTAACGAAACCAGCTAGGATAAAAGGTATACACAATAGAACCATGTTCTTCATATCGGTCTAGTTTTTTAAACTTTACACTTCAGAGGTTGGCCAGCCAATAACTTGAAAGTGAATTCGCGAAAAGTTTATAATTTTAAAACAAATAGAGTTAAGACCAAATCTGTGTCTAATTCCAGCATTTCGTTACAAACAGAAAGCAAATATTTTACTT
Organism: Drosophila lacteicornis; assembly: GCA_008044355.1. Lineage (NCBI taxonomy): Eukaryota > Metazoa > Arthropoda > Insecta > Diptera > Drosophilidae > Drosophila > Drosophila lacteicornis. The sequence goes on from VNKF01012821.1 coordinate 16,672, forward strand.
TATAAAATACATAAGCAAAAATTATACAAGTAGTAAATATTTCTCGCATTGTTCTCGGATTTTATATGAATATAGTTGGCAAACTCAAGATTTGCTCTAAAAAAAATTACAGTTGCTTCAGTTCTTTGTTCGGATCTTTTTTGTATTAGAATATTCTGAGGTCTAAGATAGAAATCGTGACTTGGATTTAACTATTCACGACCATGTTTGTCGAGTACTTTGCTCTACGTCTGATCTAATGACTTTGTATATTGAGATAATTAATCTCGCGGATGCGCTCAACGCGTCGTATGCGCAATTTGAGTTAAAAACTCACACATGGATGGGCAGAGAGAGAGAGAGAGAGGGTTTAATCATAAAGGTTAGCTTTTAGAAATATAGAATATAGAACATATTCTGCTCAGTTCAGTTCACAGTCGGAGCTATTAACGTTCGGTGCTAATCTGGTTCCTCATTCAGACAAAATGCTACTGCGAATGACCCAGTTTCTGTGCTTCGCAGCTCTCCTATTGCTGTGTCTTATGCAACTTACTCAGGCGGTGGCCACGCCCAACAATAATAGTAATAATAATAATAATAATAACAAGCCGAAGGCCGTGGCCCAGGTGCAGCCAGGAAGTGCAGGAGGAAATAAGCCCACAATAGCAGCCACCACCATAAAGCCGCACAGAGTGCAGCCAGGTAAGATCGAATGTAAATTGATATTATTAAGAAAAAAGGTATACCATCTTATTAATATTTAAATAATATCAATTTACTTAGGAAATATTTCGGCTTGATTTTAGTCACCTTAAAAAGGAATTTTAACTGTTCAAACCTATTTTCCAGATCCCAAGTGCCTGCAGCCCTTGGAGATAGGACCTTGCCGCATGAATCTAGAGAGATTTTACTTTAACAAGGATACAAAGACCTGTGAGACCTTTAAATATGGCGGATGTCGTGGCAATGACAATCGCTGGGGTTTCCGGCAAACTTGCGAGGAGGCTTGCCTGCCCAAAAAGTGATCAGGCCAAGGAGAACGATGTCATAGAGATTTTTGTTTGGGAATTTAAAATGTTTAATAATTGAAATTCATAATATACTCTTTAATCAATTTTCTTATATTTATTTTGCCTGTTTTTATTTATAATCTTTAACGTTAAATATATTAGCGGACATCTACAGGAAGACTTAATAATGATGATCTAGTGACAGACTCTGGTACCATCCAATAACTAGAGAAATTAGCATCTTAGTGACAATTACTATCTTATTTATAGCACAAATATGCATTAGAAATTATGGTAATTAACGGAGAGATACTTTCCATAAGAGTTCTACTTTGATTTAGGGAAAATATTAAAGTTATACTACTTTATAAGAGATCTGAAAACTGACCTACCTGACAATAGCAAAACCGGAACCAAAGTAGAACTCATAAAACTCATTTTAATTAAGAAATTAAATAGTTTCGATGACCGAAACGTGATGGGATTTTCAAAATCCAATCGCTCAGTGCGGAAACAAGTTGGAATATGATTTAGATAGACCTTTTAAGAGGCATTTTTATGAGTAAGTTGGCAGGTGCGTTGAACTGCAGCGAAGGTTGGGCAGTGCCAGGTGCCTGGAGCCAGGTGATGATGATGATAGAGACGTCAGAGACGTCACACTGCCGTGATTTACCTGCGCCGTCGAATCAGTTGGGCAAACACGAAGCCGACGTCGCTCCGATAAATAAAGTACACAAAAAGAGGCACAAAAATTGTGGGTAAAAACCCGGGGCGAGAGAGTACGTGAGTTAAAATCTGTGGGGACTGGGAAGTATTTAAGCCGCGCTACGACATAGAGCTGATATCATTCGCCACTCAACGCTTACTCAACTGCATCGAAATGTGCTACAGATTCGGTTTTGCCTTCGTCACGATCCTGCTGCTGGCAGCAGTCTCTGGCATCCATGGTGCTCCCTCGGATGTGGTGGTGGAGAAGGCGCCCGAGGATCAAGCCGTTGCAAAGCCCCCGCAGGTGGCAGGCACCGATGGGGACTTCAAGGTGCCGGAGGACTGCCACCAGCCCAAGGAGACGGGGCGCTGCTTTGCCTTGTTCTATCGCTACGCCTACAATGTGGATACCCAATCCTGCGAGGAGTTTGTCTACGGCGGATGTGCCGGCAACAAGAACAACTTCGAGTCCAAGGAGCAGTGCGAACAGGCCTGTCTGGGCAGATCGGTGGACTCCACCACAACCGAGCAAAGCAGCGAAGTGACCACCGAAACGAGCACCAGCAAGGCTTAATTTAATTTATGTTATTTACTGCTTACTTCATATGTTTATTTATGACCCAAAATATTAAATTTACAAATTGATTGTTTTAATAAATATTTATACATACAAAATATTACTTTAAATGGGAAAAGAGTTTAAAAATGTGTAAAGGAAGCTATTTTTTCTGTTTTATTTTGCTACCATATCTTTCTTTAACTAAATAAATAAACAAACAAAGAAATATAAAACTTAGATAAAAGGGTTTTTATATTTTATATAGATTATATGGGAAACACTACACTGATCTTATATTATTCATGTTAAAATATAGTATATGCTAGTTCGTTAAAGTTCAGGTTTATTAAATTTTAACTTCATTAAAATAAGGGTGTGAACCTATAGAAAAAATTTATATAAATCTGTCGTTTTAAATAATCTAAGAAACACATATTGTTGACGTTAGAAAAAAATTGTATATTTAAAATTGGGCCACAACAAAAGTTCCTAAATATCCCTAGATAATGCCTAAAATATTAATATATTTATAATATCTTTTAATCCCCGCGGATGAGATTAGAGAGAAATTACGCGTACTTTGGAGTACAAAAGCAATTCATACACATCGCTGGAGAAAAAAATCGGGGTTAAGGATTACACAAAACCAAAAATTCACTTCGTATGTGCAAAAGAATTTAGTTTTAGTTGTTCTTTGCATTTTAAGGCTGATTTAAGTTAGTCTATGTAGTCAGGCTCCCACTTTCAATCTCCGTGCCCAACCATGTTGAATACAAATTTCCCTTGGTACAAAACATATCATAAAATTATTTCGACCGATAATTCTTCCCTCTACTTTCCAAACAAGCTTGATAATCCAAATTCTAGGAAAACAATTATGGATTGGGAAAAATCGTTAAATCCCACGTCCAAATTAATAACCAAAACAAGCAGCACTGCCTTAATTTAGTACATACTACGTAGTACATAGGTTTGTTTGTGACCCCTACTACCGCGTCCCGAGTACACACTCAAAGTCTCGAATATTTACTTACTAATTTCACGAGCACTCGTTAATGAACTGTGGGTTCATGAAAACATCGATAAGCTCCGGAGACGACGGCGATTTGTAGTTCCCGATCGGAGCAGACGGTTAGCGTATATAATCTAGTGCCATTCGCTTGATCACCATTAGTCGCTCCACGGCAGCTGGAAGATATTATTGTTCTTGGCAAAAATCAAAAATCTAAAATCAAAAATCAAAATGAAGTTCATTGCTGTTCTCTGTGTGGTGGTGTTTGCCCTCCTGGGAGCTGCCTTCGGGCTCAAGGATCGTGAGTAGAAATAACTGGAAAAGGAAGAAATCAAATGGATTCTAATTAAATTCTTGAATTTCCTTTAGCTGTCTGTGGTCTGCCGGCCGGAATCGATGGAAATGGCCTTATTAAGTGTGCTGCCTTTATTCCAAAGTTTAGCTACCATGCCGATAAGAACTCCTGCGAGTCCTTCGTTTTCGGCGGTTGCGGTGGCAATGCCAACAGCTTCGAAACCGTGGAGGCTTGCGAGGCAAAGTGCAAGGAATAAATGGATCGATCTTTGATACCTGACAGCCTTTTGGAATAACGAACATAAAACAATAATAAAATACTCTCAGTTATTAATTTGAATGCTCAGTTTGTCTGGTTTAAGGGGCCCATCCACAGTAGAACATGTTGGCCGAGCCGCTCGGCGAGCCAAAATTTTCTCGTCCACCAACTAGTGCCAACATGCTCGCAAACATCATTTGGTGTCAAATCTTTGAGCAGTAAACATGGCAACGGAAAATGACAGCGCCACTGTAATAGCACTTTTGGCAATTAATGTTTGCTTGGAAAAGAAGAAAAATAAAGAGGAATTGACCTTCTTCTTCACGGTGTCAATTGTTGCGTTCTCATCCAACTCCTTGTATTTTTTAAGAAGCACTTCCCACGCAGCGTTCCTTAAATTCTTATTTTTATAAGAATCGCTTTTTGTGTACCACAAAGATTGCTCATTTTGCAAGCAATGTATAAATTCTTGCATAAATTGCTTTGACATTTTTGACAGCGCTCGCACGTGTTTTCACTTCAAACGTTTGATTCAAGTGATGTTCGTGCCAGCGTTGCCATCCATTGTCGAGCATGTTGTTGCGAACACAAGCAAGATAGAATCATTTCTATTTCGTTCGAGCGGCTCGGCCAGCACGAAATTTGTACGCGAGCACTGCCACTAACGATGAAAATTGCGTCGAGCACAACATGCTCGGCCAACATGTTCTACTGTGGATGGGCCCCTTTAATTTTTGTTGGTGCTAGTGCTGCTAATATTCAGCAATAAATATTATAGTTTTACTGACATTTTCCGTCTTTTTATCTGATTTATAGTTGAAAAACTTGCCTTTAAGGTAAGGCAATAATTTTTTTTTTTCGCTTTAAAAGTGGAATATAATTTACTTAAGTAAATGGCTGACGTAGAAAAGGTGATTGGTACAAAAATAATGATTTCCGCATGCTGTAATTATCGTAGAAATTAATTAAAATGATACCGTTCCAAGCAATTTCAAATAACTTAATGGGAAGAGAGTGAGTTTTAATTAATAGGATAATAGGTAATACGCTTTATAATAATAAAAAAAATCATAGCCCCAGTGACGTTTATCGTGACTCACCTATAGCATGTGAAATATATATTTTGTAAAGCAATTGTGTCACGCTTTGAGTAATTAGTGTGGGTTGTTTTCCATTTCAGTATCAATAAGGGAATCAAAGGCACAGTTTCAACACCTCTTAACACATTGTCTCTGCCATATGATAATCTCTATAATGATTATATATAGGGACTTTCCCTTGGCGGCCTGGCAAACAAAGTGAGTTCTGGGAACTAAAAACTCAAGCCACAACTCAAGCTGGCAAAAGTAAATAAATACCTATTTTGCCGGCAAACTGGCACAAATATTTACACAAATCGGTGCGAAATTTTGTGGAGATTTCCCAGCCATATTTACAATCGATTTGCTATTCAAATCTACCCAAGGTCTCGCCGATAAGCTCAGAACTCCAGGCATTATAAATTACACGACTTTGAGTCTGCCAGTTTCAGTTTATTTTTGATTGTGAAAGCTAAAAGTTCGCAATGAAGCTGCTGATTTTCCTGACTCTCTGTGCTGCTTTTGTGGCCAGTTCTTGGGCTCTAAAAAATGGTGTGTTATTATAATCTTTATTCCTTTTATATCCTGGGCTAATTGATATTTCCAGCAATCTGCGGCTTGCCTCACTCCCGCAATGGTGATGGCAGAATCTCCTGTGAGGCCTATATCCCCAGCTGGACTTATGATGCGGCTAATAGAGAGTGCATCAAATTCATCTACGGCGGCTGCGGCGGCAATGACAATCGTTTTGACTCAAAGGAAAATTGTGAAAAACAGTGTTTGGAATAAAAAAGTAAATTCAAATACTTGAATAGAATTGGAAGGGTATAAAATGTTTGATTTTCTGGTGATTAAGAAAGAACATTTTTGAGTAGCATTATACTGTACTTATACAATCAAACAAAACCACCTTTTCACGAGGTGAGGTAAAAGTGACTATGGCAAATTCAACTCAAAACATTTCTGATACCAAATTTTGTGACGATTAATAATTATTTAAACAAAAATATTTAAAAATTAGTTAATTAGTTTCAAAATCGGCACGCTGCCTGTTTTGCCTTTTTAATTTTTTCAGCTAAGTGTTTTCAACTAAGTGTTTATTTTTTCAGCTGTGTTGTGTATTTTTGTTATCAGACCTGAAGTGACTATAAAAATCGTACAAGACATTAAAAAAAAAAAATTAATCTTAAAAAAAAATTGTTTTAATTCTAAATTCATAATTATAATATTTAGATAAAGGCAAAGTAATTATCATATCAAAATACCTTCCCAACGACATATAGCACGTTTCTGTAACTTTAGTCGTTCAGAAATTATTGGCGCGGAAAATCTAGCTTTTTTAGCTGTTTTCCCGCCAAACTAGTTGAAAACCCAAAAAGTCGTAGAACAAAAAATGTTGAGCTCGCGCTGTTTAATAAAATAAAAGTAGTTTCAGGACTCTAAAACAAAAAAATCGACACACAGACAGACAGACAGATAAAGAACAGGAAAGGCCGCTAAAATCTTGATTATTGAATATCTTTTGAACGCGGAATATCGGATCAGGATGATCGAGGTGTCATTCGACGCGTATTTAAATCTAGATTACAAGAACACTAAAAATCTGGGGATTTTTGCTCCACAGGCCCCAATAGCTCAAATTTTCAAAATGTTCAATTTCGCACTTTCACTCCCATTTCTCCTAAACTAATCAGTTTATGAAAAATCTTAGTATGCCGTTTCAAAGAAGTTTACAATATCTTTCGATCAAGATATAAATGGTTCTGATCGGACTATCGTAGCAGATTTTAAATTCTACTGCTGTATATAGTAGTCTCCTTGCGCACCACAGTCTCGGTGCTCATCGTCACTACGTGGACTGCCGTCCACAGTGATATATATATTGTGTCAAAAATAAATACACACTAATAAAGCTTTCTAAAATAAATGCTTTAATAATTAAATATAAGTCTATATTATGTATGAGAATATATGTATTTCCTGTTTCTATAATTAATCTAAGGTTGTTTAGGTTTGATGACTAAAAACATAAACTTTATTGATGTCTGACCTCATAGATAGACATTAGTTCCGACTTGTGATTATGCTGGCAATACTTCAAACATTTCAAATCGATTATACAAAAATCTATTCTATTTTCTACTATTCAAAAAACGTTTATATAATACACATAACAACCAAATAGTAGGCTTTTGGTTAATTAATAAAAAAATCGATGTCCTGCTGTATGAAAATACAATACAGAACTCGATTAAATCAGTTTCTTACTATAGTATTTGGTTTTATATTTCTTATTCCTCAATCTGATCTTTGGGTCACATGTGTGTCTATGCTTTCCTCTTATCATCTGCCTGGAAGAGAGTTCCTCCTTCTATGCAAGACGTCATACTCCAGTGACCAGTGCTAGATAAGATAGTGACTATTCCGTACATCTGGACATCTATATGTACTCCCCTATAAAGTGATGATGTGGTCAGGTCCCGGCATTCAGAGTTTCACTGGAGTTGGCTGGGAAAATGAAGTATCTGGGGATCGCTGCTGCCATTGTCTTGCTGCTGAGCCGAGTGCAGGCCAAGCCGGGTAAGTGAGCGTTTGGAATCCTGGATATATCCTGATCTCCACCTGGCCCCCAGAGAGCTGCAGTCAAGCCCCTTCGATGGCGGGCATGGAACAGGATACGGCCTCCTGCATGGCCTTCATGCCGGCCTGGACCTATGACGCCTCGAAGAATGCCTGCTCCGAGTTCATTTACGGCGGCTGCGGTGGAAATTCCAATCAGTTCTCCTCCCAAAATGAGTGCGAAAAGGCCTGCAAAGACTGAAGCAATCGGGAAAAACCCTCCTCCGCAAAAAACAAAACCACTTTGTAACCCGAAGAGCCAAACAAACAAACCGGCTAGCCGCTTGTTTTGCGAAAAATATAAACAAAAAACATACAAAGTAAAAACAAAATAAACTTCACTATAAATGCCCAAGGTTTGTTGTTGTAGTCACTGGTCAATATATGAACAAATAAATATATATTCGACTCAAACTGAAATCGCGCTTTTGACCCTCATCGGTGGCGCTGATAAGCGATCCGGTTTCGGGCCTCTATATAAGGCTCCCAGCATCTGCGATCGGTGCTCAGTTTTGTTTCGGTCGTGCTTGAGATCTCAATAAACCCAATATAACCCTAAAATATCAATATGAAATACTTTGCTGTGTTGGCTCTTCTGTGCTGCCTGATGGGCGTTGCTTTGGCCCAGCTCAAGAGTCGTAAGTATTTCCAAAAAAATATTTGAGAAAGTGTCAATATAAAATTGTATGGGAAATTTATTTTAAAAAACAAATTTGATTAAGTATTAGACTTGGAAAACTTGTTAAAAATATACTATTAATTTGATTAGTACTGGTGAAATTTCTTAAGATATATATGGCATGATCCTAATCAGTTTTTGAAGTTCAAGTTTTTATAGTTTGTTTCCATAAGTATTTATTTAACTGTTGTTTAAAAATATTCCCAATGAAACAGTCTTTAGTAAAGGAACCTCAGACATTTTAGTTCTTATTTTAGATGTTAAATATTATAAAACAAATTATTTTGATACTAAAAATATAATTTGAATTAAATTTGTACGAAAAGGGATTGATATAAACTCGAAATGGATACTAAAAGTGACTTCGAACTACATAATATACTAATAAAATTAAATTTCTTTTTTAAGCAATCTGCGGAGAGGAGTTTGGACTTTTGGGAGTTTGCCGTGGTCGGATCCAGAAGTATACCTATCGGCCAGGCGCGAACGAGTGCATTAGCTTCTATTATACCGGCTGCCAAGGCAACTCCAATAACTTTAATACCAAGCAGGAATGCGAGCAGGCCTGCAAACTCTAAAAACAGTTAACCTTATAATTAATAAATAATATACAAAGTTGATTTTTTGTTATCCTAATGTGATCATCTTTATTGTTTTCTTTATTAACTCGTTTAATTTAAATTAATATTGGTTGTGGCGCTTACCGTAATTATTAGTGTTCGACTCAGTGTGATTAGGCTAGGCTATATATATATATATATATGTCTGATTTGTTAGCTATCTCTATATATATATTGTGTGTGTTTATTATTTGTATATATATATATATTTTATTAGTTTTTGTATATATTGTTCATATGCATATGCGTGTTAATTGATATTGTTTAATCATTTAGAATTGTCTTCGGCTGCCGTTGCTGATTGAGTTGAGTTAGATCAGGGGTTATCTTTCCGTTTTTTCTCTCCTGGCTCTTATCATCTCCCCGGGGCCAACAACAACAGCTAGTCACTAACTATGTCTCTAGTACAATATGTTGTTTAAACTTTAAAGTGCTGTCTTATATTCTTTTCTTTTTTTTTAAAGTTTTTCTTCTTGTTTTTTGTTTGTGTTACTTTTTACTTGGTTAACTTAAAGTTAAACTAGTGCTTATGCTACTTTTTTAAGTTTTAAATGTTGTTTTTTATAGGCTTGTTAAGGGTATTTAATTTCACGGATTTCCGAGAGTATTTTATTTGTGAATATTTATAAAGTGGCGTTAAAGAAGTGCAGAAATTTGTACAAATTTAGATTTTGAAAAAAAAGAGGTTTATAATCAAGACTTTTGTCTAAAGAAAACTCACAGAAGAGCAGATTTCTCTTTTTTATTTTCGAAGGTAGCCAGAAATCATCATCAGTATCAAATTTAGATTTTTAAATGCTAGAATTAGTTGGTAATTCACACGATTTATTGCTTCAATGTAGGATCTTCGTTCTGCCTTCAAAAATTAATTTAATTTACTTTTTTAACGAAGAAAATCTGTGAAATTAAATACCAAAAGTAAGACCCCCTTTAATTTTAATTGCACGAATTCACCCCTAATTAAAATGATTCACTTTTGGTTGCCACTGCCGCCGCCGCATTGCCATTCAAGGCGCTTCCCGAGCTTAATCCTTGGTTCGCCGATCCTGGAGAGTCCTCCGCTCCTGCCACGCCCCCCGAAGCCTGCTGGGTGGGCGTAGTGGGCGGTGACAGAGTGGCATGTTGCTGCTGTTGCTGCTGCTGTTGTTGTTGCTGCTGCTGTTGATATGCCACCGCTGACTCGGCCAAGTCCAGGAGAGCTGCCGACGAGCTGCCGCTAGACATGGAAACTCCCCCCGATCCTGGACCCAGACCGTTCATCGTCATGTCCTGTGCCTCGTGCTTCATCCGCAGCGTATTGTTATTATTGTGATTAACCCCCTGGTGCCCCAAGGCGGGATGGTGATGGGCAAAGGATAGCGGCGGCAGGTGGAGGCCCGGAAAAGCCAAGCCTGCAGCAGCCGCTGCATGTAGCGATTGGAGCAGTGCCGCGGAATGCTCCTGCGCCTTCCGGCGCAGTTCGGCCACCGAATTGGAGCGTGGATCATGGCCGGAACCCTGGCCGGAGGACTTGGGAGATTCCGGCGAACTGGCTGCCGAGCTGCTGCTCACCGGTATGCTCAGCGGGGCCACCACCGAGGAGGAGCTGTGCGGCGGCGGCGGTTTCAAGGAGCAGCACGAGCACAGGCTCTGGAAGGGGGAAACACCTGAAAACGTGGCATATAAATAATGAAAGATTAATATATATACCTAATAAATTATAAATACTAAATATTTATTCCTTGGAAAAATAAGTCGAATTAAGAGGCTTAAAGGAATTAAAATCAATTTACAAAATTAGGAATGCAAACAAGAAATGATTCATCGGTTATTGACTTCGACTAATCAGATAAATGTACCTCAGAAAATACTCTCAATTTACTTATTAATCTGTGTACTCAATATTTATGAGATTTACATTTTATATAAATAATAAGGATGGAAAATTGATTTGATTTTGATTTGATGTTCTACGAGCAGCATCTGTGCTCCCCCCTCTCAGCAGTTAATTTGATTAGATGAAAGTGATTTGGATTGATTTTCGGGATTGATTTGAGTTTGATTGATTGATGGCACCCACCTTTGAGGCCCGGGAACAGCGGCTGATGGCTGAACTGGGCGGCCAGGTGTGGCGGCAGGAAGAGCGGCGGATGATTGGCGCTGCGCTGGGCCGCCGCTGCCGCCGCCGCTGCTGCCACGGCGCTCTGCTCGCTGAGAACGGGACGAAAGCCGCAGTTGCTGGAAATTGGAAGAAAATATTCAATTAATTTGGATATTAAAGATATATTATGATAATTTATAAGGTATATAAATTCATTATAAAATATATCTTGTATATTGGCATGATTAGAAAGTTGGTTTATATAAACTCTTTCCTATTAATATTATTTTTTTTTATCCTTGAAACACTGATAAGTAAAATATTTAATAACTAACTCCTGGACCTGCCCTCGCCCTGCTGTCACTGCACTTTATTTACACTGAACGTAACTGCTTTGCATTTTCGCTTCCACGCGCCCATTAAACGGGAAAAAAATTCGAAAGGAAAAAAATAAAAACAAACACCGCATCACACACGAACGAACTCACTCGGCAAACACAGCGAAAAACAACAACAAACGGGGTCTTAATTAACGCTTAATTGAAATAAATTAAAACATTTTTATGCGTAATTGCATTATTATTAATAAACCTAAATATTTTGTATAAGCGCGCCAGAGGGAAAGAGGGAATAATCAACACCCAGTTGTCATTTTTGTGAGCGCTTTTTTAATTGAATGAAATATTAGTCGCATGTCAAGGCAAATGAGAGTAAAAAAAAAAACACAGACACACACCCCGTTCCATTCGGACCAATAAAAAGCATTTAATGCAATTTAAAAATTTTAATTGATAAGTGAGCCCAACAACATTTCGTGGAAATTAATAATATCCTATGACTCGCTTATGTGTATAATCCCCATTAATAAAATTATGCAATATTATGTTCTATGTTGTGTTTTTTATTAGAAATAATTGCGTTTAATCAACTTGAGCCAGCAAATTTGTTTGATGGCGAAAAAATGCAATTTCCATTCGTTCAAATTTACATTTGGCCCGCGGCCAACTCGTGAAATGTGTCTAAAATTTAATAATTTTAGAGGAAAGAGGGGGAGTCTGCCCAAAATCCCTGGCTTTGCCGAAAATGCTAATCGAGTTCAGGTTGGAGGAGGGAAAAACGCGACAGGCAGACCTCGCAAGGAGCGACCACAGGACCACAAACGTCGCGGCCGCTGTCGCTTTTAATTCTCCTCGCGTTTCACTTTTTATTCCGAAATGGTCCCGGCTTTCCACACGGTTTTCCTAAGCTCTTTGCCACCCACAATTTGCCGTGATTTTTCCGAGGTTTTCTCGCTTTTACTGGTCTTGTTTGGATTTTTTTTTTTTGTCAGTAGTTGGAGAATGCAAAGCATTTTTGGCCGCTTGAAACGGAATTTTCAATGCGGCAGTTGCTTAGTTTTTTTGGGATTTTTTTTTATAATAGAAGTTAGATGAGATAAATTGGTTATAAAATGGGTAGATGAAGTCATAAGCCTTTGTATTTTGTAGTAATTGGCTTTCTTCTGGAATAAACTACGATTAACGACTATATTTATTATTGTTTTACTTTAAATATTTATTAAAGCTTTATATATTTAAGTAAAATATTTATAGCTAATATTTTATCTTAAGGAAATATAAAACAATAAGCCTTTAAAATCTGTGTTAAAGTCAAGAGCCTAGAATACTCGTTCTATCATCGTTTAGGAAAAATATTTATAAAATATTTATAAAACTCCCATTTCCCATCCCTTTATTTTTGTTTAGAAATATTATTCTGTCCTATTTCTGTTCACTATTAGTCACTCTCCCAGTTTTTAAGTGAAAGCCCAACGGTTTCCATCCACATATACTCACTACTGGCCCCTAATTAAGCTCGGAGCCAAAAAAGCAAAAGTCCAAGCGGCAAAAACGAGATGAGGAAAACTCAAATAGCAGCGGGGCAAGCAGGCAGGAGCAGCAACAGCAACGACGAAGGCAAACACTGGGGCGCAGACGAAACCCCCCTCAGTACCCCCCTTCTCTAGATACGAAAAAAGCAGTAAACTTAAATGTTTGCGTATAATTAAGCACTCATCCTTTGGTCGTAATTAAATTTTGCATGTGCACATCCAACAGATAGAGAAGCCTCGGACCCGAGTCTCTACAGCTTGGGGCTGGCTGCGCGTTCTAGAGCATCCCTCTCTCTCTCTCTCTAACTCTTACTCTTTTCCACCCCTATACCACCCTCTCTTTTTCCCCCGAAAGTTCCATCTCTTTCTCGCTGGCAGAAGCCTGCTCTTTCGCTCGTGTTTTGGGGACTATCAGAAATATGATGATTGCTGTAGGCGACACTCGTAGCACTGGGGTATGCTGCAAAATATCGTTACTGACGTTTCGCTTAAAAATATGGTAAATATGCAGTTGAAACAGTTAAATATTAAAAAAAGTTTTAACTTTGTGGTATTTAAAAAAAAATAATACAAATATATGAAAGAAATAAATAAAGAACATTTTGAGGTTAAACATATATATTAGGGATTTTAGAATCCCTTTTTCTGGTGCCGAAAAGTATGCTTCAAAATGTCGTTTCTCAGGTGTCGCTCTAAAGTTATTAAGATATATAATCAGATCGTAAATATTTAAGGGAGAAATTTTAAAATCAAGTTTGTGGTTAAAAATAGCTACTTTGTAAGGTATTAATATATATATTTAAAAATGTTTAATTTTGTACTTAAATAATAATAAATATCATAATATCTTTATTATAAATGGCTTGAAATTATTTCTCTGTTCTGAAGATTTTTTTAGTAAGAAGTCAAAAATACCTTAAGTTTTCTTTAGAGTTCGGAGTCCTTTAAAAATTTTAAGACACAGCAATCGCTGTTGAAAACCATTAAAATGTAGTCTAAAAGTATGCAATATAAAACGTAACCTCTCTTAATCAATGTAAAATTGTTTTTTATGCTGTAATATTTTGTATAATTTTTTAAAGCTAAATCTGACTCCTTACTTTAATAAAATATTATAAGAATAATATTTAATAAGTAACATATTTTTGCCATGATTTTTTTCTGCGTGTTTAGGGGATGGGAACAAGAGGCGTTGCGATGTCCCACGCCCACTCGACTGCCGCCGCCTTAATTGCTATACTCATAGACCCCCTGCTCCGCCCCGCTCATTCCTCACTCTCTCTAATTAAGACATTCACAAGCTCGAGTGTTGTCGTTGAGCTCGTTAGTTAGTACATAACTTTTCCTCTAGGCACCAGGCAGAATCTCATCTGAGGAGAAAGAAATGGGGAGGTTTGTGTGTCTCTCAGTCAATGTCAATCTTGGAATCTTGAAATCTTGGAGCTCAGCTCCACCTTGAGTTTTGCCGCAAAAGTTTTTCTTAAAATTTTCGCACTTTTCGCAGATTGCATTTAGCGAAAGGATAAAGTTTTTCACAACGCGTGACATGCACATGGAAAGTCAGCCAATCCTTTTTCTCCTGTTTCCTTTTGCCTTTATCCCGTTTCCCCCTTTCTGGGTGTAATTAGTCGGGCAAACATTTTAATGCTTTACGCAATTCTAACAAATTAAACTCGAGCAATCAACACCTACACAAGCTTAGCTCCTGCTGTTGCTGCTGCTGCTGCCTTTTGGCCCACACACACAGACACACACAAGTCAAACTTAATTTCCGCAAAACGTATATTTTTTCCACGAAACTGGCTAACTTTTCTGGCTTTTCCCTCACTCGTCCTCCTCCTCCGCATAATGCTTATTATATTAAGGCTGCCACCCCGAAAAGTTAGTCGGGAAAATGCGCGGAGGCAGCTTATTTTAATTGCATGATGAATATTAAAATATTTGCTTAATTTATTATTCAAGCATTTCGCATTCGTGGGCGCCCGCACACCCATAGACACACACACACACACCTGATTACCGGTGTGTACATAAGTGGGTGCTGCTTATGTTCAGGTATTTTCGGGGCATACATATTTAGTTATTTGCGCATAAAGTATCCGTATCTGCAGGAATGGAGTGGCGCAGAGAGATTTTTGGGGCCCGCCGACGGGTATTCAATTAACATTTTTGAACTGCAAAGTTATTCCAGCGAATAATCGTGGGTTTTAGTTTTGGGGAGACCAGCCAGAGGGATGCGTGGAAAGTGATATTTATGATGGGGTTTGGTTTTTAGGAATAGAATGTGGTAATTATTTGGGAAGAATATATATTTTTTAATATTATATATATTTTTATACGCCATTTTGCTAGAGTAGCCTTCATTAATTATAATAATAAGTATATACTATGTATATTTTCAAAGAAATATTACTTAAATCATTTTTGGAAAATATTAAATGAATATACTCCACTATATTTCAGTTAAATATAAACACTTTCTTGATTTTAAAGAAATTTACTGCTGAAATATTGTATTATAATAATTCAGAAATATTGAGAATATATATTTAAAGGGTACAAGTAAGTTTTAAATAATTTTAAACTATATTTTCTTGGAAATCTTCCCGTAATAATTTTAAAATATATAATATACGAGAAAATGCTTCAGTTACTACTTACTGCTTTTAAAACATTTACTGCTGAATTATTCTTCCAGTAAATAATTCAGAAATATAAGGGATATATATTCCATAAGAACAAATAAATTTTAAATATTTTTAAACTATATTTTCTTAAGAATCTTTCCTAAATCAATTCAGCAAATACTATATAAAATAGACAGACAGAAATTCTAAATAAATTGAAGGAATTTACAGTCTGATTTATTTGTACAAATACCTAATAAAGAAATGTACATTTTGTTATTATTTTTCCCTGTTTTAACTCTTTTTTGTAGAAAAAAATACTCCCTGCTATATTTATTTACAGGCCTCTTTTTGCTCTTCACATTTTAAATATCGACCTTACAATAAAAACTGCACTTAACTGCTTTCGGAGTTCGTTGCATAAATCGTATAATTTGGCCTCGAAATAAACTCGTTCCTCTGGAGCAGTCGGGTCTCTCCTCTTGCGTCACCCTGCCGACCCATACAAGTGCGAATTTAGTGCTCAATAATTATTTATTTATTTCGCATAAAATATGTGAGCGAGATAGGGAGAAAAAATCGTGATATCTCATACCATCTCTCTGAGTGCCTGACTAATGCGATGATAAATGCTTGCGATGAAACGCTTCAGTTCAGATCAAGATGCTCGCAAGGACATCCGTTCCGAGGGAATTTGAATAACAATATCTCGCAGGATAGAAGAGAAACTCTGAGTGCTCGAAATTTGCAATTGATTTGGTCAACCGTTACAACAGCAAACAGCGGGGCTTCCCGGGGCCATGATTCAGCAGCAGCAGCAGTGGCAAGCGCGTGCCCCTGCGCCCAGTGGGATGTCGCCCTGGGTCCTTGGACCTGATTCCGAATCCGATTCCGATTGCGATTCCGATTCCCTGCCATTATGTCTCTGCCGGATTGCCGGTCTATTTTTTGTATATTATTGTGGTGTAATGTGTGTGTTGTCCCGGCGCGTTGACATGTGAGCCCTCCGAGTACCGGTTGTCCTTTATTCTCGCCCTCCCATGGCCTCTTTGCCGGCTGATGATGATGAGACCGCCCACTGGAATATATACATATAATAATACCGGGGCGAGTCCTTAAAAAAGAGCGTCCTCAGTGGATGGATGGGATGGATGGATGGATGTGGTGTAGTGGCGGCATATGGTCGCGTCCTCAAAACGACAAACGACAAAACAAAACACCCTCGTTTACGCCCAATTTAATTTTCAAGTAGCTGGTTTTTTGATGGCCTTGTGGCCAGGACTTTTTTTGAATTTCAAATCAGAGTAGCAAATGGAATCGCAGAGTTAATAATCTCTATGAATTTGGAATGAAGGAATATCTTATGAGATAATAATAAGACATAAATAAGATATATAATGGCAAGGGATTTATTTTGAAGGCTGTCAGAAATAGGATTCTGTTTGATTTTGCTATCAGAACATTGTGGAACAGAAATATTTATTAAATTATTTACTAGTTGAACTGTGGAATAAAAAAACTTCCAAAATTTCAGCAAACAAAAAATATATTAAGTATCCTTTAAACAATAAAGTTGGAGTTATTACTATTATAAAAGGAAAATAGAGGAAAACATTCTGGGAACAAGGGATTTAGGTGTGATAAAAATATAAATTTTTTAAGCAACAAAACTATACTTTTAATAAAAAAGTAGGAACGCTTACATATAAACCTAAGAAAATATTTAACACCTTCTTGAATATAATTTTTGTATAAAATGTTAATGATCAAGAAGGGCGCTTGAATTTTACTTTATATAAAATATTACAAATTAATTAATACACATATTATTATACACAATACCACCCCCAGAAAACACTATTAAATACCATTTAATCAACGATATAATTTCTTATGGAAATTATACTTGTGCCAAAAATATGAAAGATGAATAATAAGTAGGACTCAAATGAAATATCCAAGTTCATTTCGGAATAAGCTAATTACTGAAACTAGAACTACTGCTGGGAATATCCATGTCAGCACTATGCACCCCCTGAGAGGCGAGGTCCGAGCGATTATAAACCCAAACGATCTGCTAATTGCCTGCGTGTCATTAAGCTTCCACTTACAAAAGGAATTAGACAAACAAACAATAAAATTTATGGCAAGTGTCGCATTTTGTCATCAACAACTGGCAGGAAAATAAAATAAAGGAGAAGCCACCCCTGGCTGCGAATTTCCACGAGCAAATATTTACACAAATCCGACAAAGCGAGAGATTGCGACAAAATGCCACCCCTAAGTGGGCAGTGCCAGTCTTGTCGTCGTCGTAGTCTCTCCTCTCGGTTTTATACCCTTGATTTTCCGTCTTTCCATTCTTTTTTTCTTTTGGTGACGATGACTAAATTAGCCCTTGATTGCGGGGGAAATTTTAAGGAGCGGAGGCAGCCAGACAATGACCGCAATGAGAGCAGTAATGACATTAGATGAATGCCGATCCGGACATTCTTAGCTTATATATAAAACTAAGTATGTCCGGATCGGCGAAACCTTGTCTTTATATCGAATCCGAAATTGATGTCTAGTTTTGAAGGGAAATTTACCAGAAAATGTTATAAGCCACTTCTTATTAATTTGATATTTTCCATATATTATTTAATCATTACTTAAAATCATTTCCACACAATAAAATATCCTTAAAGAATTTGACAAACTAAAATCTTCAATATTTTCATTACACTCTCATTGTAAAATATATTTCTTCGAGTGCCCTCTTATCCCATTGACTCCTGCGGTGCTCATCTCTCGATTTTCTTTCTCTCCACTTGGATTTTCCTCCCGACTTACGGGTTATTGAACAGGCGTGCGCAGCGGAAGGCGTTCTACTTAATGTTTTGGATGGAAAACGTTTAAATTCCATTGGCGCACTTCCGGTCAGCGGATGTCGTGTGCGCCACCGGAAACATTAAGAGAGCAGTGTCTGCTCCCTCCGATTGTTTTTTTCTTCGTCCGCCCAATCCCCGATTCCGAGCTAATGATGCTAGCCCATCATCGATATGGCGGACACGTGCACACGATGGGCGACCGGTGTCTAATCACTGGAGGACGGGCGGAACTCCCGCCATTGTCTCTGTCGAGAAGGATATATATATGGGTGTCCTTTTTTGATGAATGGCAGAGGCGATATTATTTCATGAAGCTTTGATTCTTCTAATATTCGTTTGTAATTTAATTAGTTTTGTATTATTTGTTAATTGTTATTTTTATTTATTATTACTTTTATTCCTTTTTATTCCAAACATTTTTCCTCACAACTTTCTTTCGAACCAAAACGATTGTCGTTTCCACCGCAGCCTCCATAAATAAATTTGATGCATTCCTTATTCTCCGAATCATATGTCCACTTTGGAAAATAGGCTTCACAGGCCACTATGCCATCTCCATCGAGAGAATGTGGCAGGCCACAGATTTCAATAGTTTTTTTTTTTTTTCAAATAAATTCCATTTAGTAAGGGATTATGGAGGGAAGAATGAGAAAATTAACACAGACCATTTTTCAAAGCCAAGGACGTAGCTATAAAAGCAGTACAAATGGCCAGGAAAATAAGAAGTTTCATTCTGAAATATTTTTTTTATTAGAACTTTCAGCTGGCAAAGTAAAAAGTAAACTAAAGCTGAAACCTGATAGTGTCATGTAATTATACCAAAACGGATTGTATTGAGATGTTGGAGCTTATCGCTAAAAAACGCTTGAAACCTTGAGTTAATAAATATTAAATCTATTGAAATCAAGAAATTGCTGTCGAAATCGAGACAAGAAAAAGTGTCAAGGTCAAGACTGAGCGGAAATCAAGATTGAAATAATTGAAATCATTCTAGTTTGAGAAAAACTAACATAATCAGTGAAAATTAATTCATGTTGATTATTACGCTCACAAAGGCAGCTTTATTTCATATTTACAATTATTTATTTTATTCCAAGCACTTGTCTTCGCAAATCTCTTTGGTAGGGAAACGATTCGCATTGCCACCGCAGCCTCCATAGATGAAATCGATGCACTTGTAAGAAGAAGAATCATATGTCCAACTCGGCATATACCCAGAACAGGCGATTTTACCATCTCCATTGCGGGAGTGAGGTTCACCGCAGATTTCTACAAATTATCCATAAACTCTATTAAGCTAAAAACTATTATAAGAACCAATTGAAATAACACAAACCATTTTTCAGAGCCAAAGAACTGGCCACAAAAGCAGCAAATACAGCAACGAAAATGAGTAGCTTCATGTCTTTTAAATTTTTTAGAACTTTTCAGCTGGCAAAGTCTAGAATATAAACTGATGCTGAAACAGCAGGTGTGCCAAGAATTTATACCCAACAGATTGGACTGGAACTTTCAGCTAATCTTTGAAATATGAAGCTTTGAAAACAAGAAGCTCTTTCTTATCAAGGAGCTTCTCGTAGTATATAATATATAGTAACAGGTGGCTCGGATTATGCAACTAAATGTATATAAATAATTATAGAACGAGAAAGAAAGCTAACTTCGGTAAACCGAAGTTGGTATACCCTTGCAGTCTGCAATTGGATCATTGAAAATCAAACCATTTTAGTAATGTTGAAAAAACATAGTATTTTGTACATTTTACATTTTACATGTAGAATTTTACATTTTCATATAAATCGACCGATCGCTTCTATGGCAGCTATATGATATAGTGGTCCGATTTTTATGAAATGAAAACCGTAATTCTAGAACCATAAAAAACTGCTATATCTCAAAATTCATAGAAATACGTTGAAAAACAGATAAGTTAAAATTTTTTTTACATTAATTTCACCATCATTCCTATGGCAGCTATAGGATATAGTAGTCCGATTTCGATCGTTCCGACATATATACTGCGTGCTAAAGAAATAAGACTATGCTGAAAATTTCAGCTCGATAGCTCAAAAACTAAGAGACTAGTTCGCGTAGAAACCGACAGAC